>JAGFNQ010009611.1:0-37374 GCA_024364735.1 Boesenbergia rotunda
AAAGGGGTTCACCCCCAAGGCTTCCATACAACTTACAAATCTCGCTCTCAACACTTTCGCTCAAGCGCTACGCTCTGGCAGGCTCTGCACTTGCAATTCAAGCGCCGACGATGACCTGCTGCTCCGAAATTCCATCTACTCCGGTCGTCGGTAAAAGATTAAAATTCTTAAGTGTTGTTACTTCATTTTTAATTCTATATATGTACTCCAAATTGTAAACATTCTTCGAATATAGAATTGCCCATCGTAAACGATTAAGGACCGTGGGCCTTGGAGTAGGAGCCGACCGCGACTCCGAACCAAGTAAAAGAAACTGTGTTAGCGACTTTGTTTTACTCTTTCCGCTGCGTAATTTCTCTATTTATCCGAAAATTTTCCGATCAATATTCACCCCCCTCTATCGATTTACTCCGATCCAACACAAAGAAGACAGGAATTGAGGGGGAGCCAGGGGTGAATCAGGTGTTTTTTTAATTATGTCAAAGTTCAAATTTTATATAATATATTTTAAGTGCAGGGAGAGAGGACATTATAAAAACCAGTGTCCTACTCGTAAGAATCGATCGTCACCACCGTCGGCAAAGGAGGTACCAGTACCAGGAGTCCAAAGGGACAAGAGCCATATCAAATGCTTCAAATGTCAAAAGCACGGACACTACAAGAACCAGTGTCCATCCAAGGTACAAAAAATTAATTTTGGCAATAAATTTCAATTTCCTGCACAGTTATATCATTTTGATCATTTAGATAACTTTGTTAATTTTTATGATAAACTAGATCTTTTGCATAATCAACTTAAGTTATTGAATGACAAATTACCAAATATTGATAATTCTAAAATATCAGATATGAATTCTTTAATCTTTAATATCAATGTAATAATTTTTAGAATTAATTCTAATATTTTATCTGCTAATACTGATAAGAATATAATAATATTGCTGATAATTCTGTAGATAAAGATGAAATTAAAATTAACAATCCTTTAATTTCTGATAATGTTAAGGATGACAATATTTCAATTAATACAAATATGGGTTAAAATAATATTGATGATAATCTTCAGATAATTTTGAGGCTAATGATGTAATTATTCTGATATATTTGAAATTAATTCTGAGGATATTAAAGATAATACTCTAGATAATATTGAAGATAATACTCAATATACCCTTGAATATACAAATTTAATAAATTACCGTGAAAATTACTCTACTACTATGAAGATAGAGAAGAATATAACTCTGATGATGAGGATAAGATGGAAGAAGAATTTCTGAGAATCAAAGCTACATTTAATAATGTCTACAAAAATTCAAACAAAGTAGAAGTATTAGATAAACTTAAAAAATTAAATGAAAAAGAAATAGTAGATGATTCAGATATTTTTGAATTAATGGAAATGATGCAACTGGACCCAAAACTGTTAACAATTTAATCTTTAATTAATAACTTCAACATTAATTTTTAAATAATTAATTCTTAATTAATTCTAAAATAATTAAACCTTAATTTTAATCCTAATTAACTCTTAATAATTTAAATAAATTACTCTTAACAATTTTAACTAAATTAATTCTTAACAATTTTAACTCTAATTAATTCTTAACGATTTTAACTCTAATTAATTCTTAACAATGTTAACTCTAATTAATTCTTAACAATGTTAACTCAATTAATTCTTAACAATGTTAACTCAATTAATTCTTAACAATTTTAACTTTAATTAATTCTTAACAATTTTACTCTAAGTAATTCTTAGTAATTTAACTCTAATTAATCTTTAATTAATTTAACTCTAATTAATTCTTAATAATTTAACTCTAATTAATTCGTAACAATTTTAACACTAATAATTTTTTTCCTTAATTAATTTTTATTAATTTCAACCTTAATTAATTTTTAATTTCAACCTTAATTTTTAATAATTTCAACCTTAATTAATAATTCTCAAACATAAATCCTTAATTCTTAAACCTTAATTAATAATCACAAATATTTATTGAACTATCTTGTAACAATTATTGACAAGTCAACTTTAATAATAAATTCAATCCATAATTCAAAAGTCATACAAAATTCATGAACTTAACTCAAATTGATTACCTTCAAGTATGAAACCAAATAAAATTCTACCCAACCGAAACCTCCAACTTAATAATATTAAATATGTCAAAGTGGGTTAACATATTTGCGGGTTCACATGATATATATCAAATCAAGAATATGATACATTATTAGAAACCTAATAAAATGTTTTGACGTGATTGACTCATGCATAAATGCCATGTACATGCATCTATTTATTTTTTTAATATCTGTCATGTCATTCATGTTTAATTTTGCATTATTTAGAATGGTTAGATAGGAAAAGATTGGTTGACACTTGCCTAACCTAATAGCAGGGTGGGGCGAGATGATAGTATGTTAGGGAAGCTTGGCCTAGCTAAGTGGAACTAGCCGAAGCTACCTTGCCACATCCTAGACTAGTTAGACCAAAGTTTTTCAAAAAGTAAAATAAAGGTATTATTTCTTTAAAAGACTTTGTCTATGGAAAGGGTTGATGATCCAATAAGGCTACAACCAAAGAATGCTTCTGTGCCTCGGCAAGACCTGAAAGCCAATTATTGAAATCTACTTTTAAATTACAAATTGATTAAACTCGAATCTAACTCAAGGTCAACCAGTCTATAAATAAATTGAGAAAAATTATTCAAGCATCTCACAATACACCCATAAGGTAACCATGCTTGCTTGTACTGCGACACTTAGAATGGGTGAGATGTTAAGGACTAATTAATTGACAAATATTTTACCATATGTTTTCAAATTCCTTAGGTTATGT
This sequence comes from Boesenbergia rotunda, assembly GCA_024364735.1. Taxonomy (NCBI): domain Eukaryota; kingdom Viridiplantae; phylum Streptophyta; class Magnoliopsida; order Zingiberales; family Zingiberaceae; genus Boesenbergia; species Boesenbergia rotunda. The sequence goes on from JAGFNQ010009611.1 coordinate 2,846, forward strand.
TCCTAAAAAACTATTTTCAAAACAGTTGATTAAACATAATATTTTTATGAATTTCATGCTTGCTTGATTGCTTAACTATAAATAGTTTTTCATAAATCTTATATCTTTTTGAAAATTGTTTGACCTACACACTTAGACACAAACCTTTTAGGTCAACACTAGAGTCCCTTGAGACACTTAGGTAGAGGTCCTTGTTGTTAACAAGGGTAGCCAGACGGTGTCAGGTTCAGGGGAAGATTTTTGTTGTTCTTTTAAAAAATTATTATTTTTCAAAATTATGCTTTTCAAAAATATCATTTCAAAAATTATTCTTTTGGAAAACTTAGATCTTTTAAAATAGTTTATGCTTTAAAAAATCATCATTTCAAAATACATTCTTGAAAAATGGTTCAAAAACTAATTATATTTTTCAAAAATCATTTCCTTGAAAACTATAATTTCAAAACTTATTTAAAAAATATGCTAATTATTCTTTTGATTTGGATGAACTCTAAAGACACAAAGGAAATATCCTTTATTATCTTCAAGGATTCCTAAGATCGTGTCAGGTTTAGGGGGAGTCCTACTCAAAAGAAATTAATTCTATTTTCAGACCATTTTTTAAAAATTATTAGATAATTCTTTTAGTTTGAATCAAATCCTAAGACTCAGAGGAAGATCACTTATAGTCAACAAGTTTCCTAGGACTGTGTCAAGTTTAGGGGGAGGTCAAATCAAAAGAACTATCAAATGTTTCAAAAATATTATGTTTTTATACACTATAGTTTCAAAATCTTCTTGAAAACATAATATTTTCTTTTCAAAACAATATCTTTTCAAAACCATTTTTTAATATTCTCTGTCTTCAAAAATATTTTGTAAAAATCTTTACATCTTTTGAACAAAGTTTTAAAAATTCATTTCATCTTGAGTTTGTAACATTTTCCAAGACACATAGGAAATTTCCTTGTAGTTAACAAGGTTTCCTAGGATTGTGTCAGACTGGAAAAGAAACCAAGTCAAGAAAATGATAATATTTTCAAAACAAAATTTTCATTTATGGAAAAATCCCTAAGACACATAGGAAGTTTCTTGTGGTCAACAAGATTCCTAGGATTGTTGTCAGACTTAGGGAAGTTCAACATATTTTTCCATATTATTGGTGCAATTTAAGTACTTAATTTTTTTAATAATACTTTACAAAACAAGTACTTAGTTTTTTTCCAAAAAAAAAGGGGGGAAGTGTTTCGAAATGTTTTATCAAAAATTATGCTTTCAAAACAATTATCCTAAGTACTTTCAAAAGGAGAGAAATTTTTAAAGAAAATTTTCATTGTTGGCGCAAGTTCTTATGTAATTTTTTTTTATGTATGACAAAGGGGGAGAGAAGAGCTTAAGTTAGATTTTTTTTTTATTTCTCCCAAAGGATTAAACCTAGATTTAATCCTTAAGACCGATTCTAACTTAAGATATTGTTAAACATCAAAAGGGGGGAGATTGTTGGTGCAAGATGCATCAATGATGCCTTCTTCTAAGTGTTTTGATGTTTAACAATATACATAAGTTAGTAACAATATGTGTTAGACAAGGTACGGGTTAGTAAAAGTGATCAAGGGTTAAACCAAACAGGACCTTATGCTTGGTAGGGTTAACCCAGGCTTGATCAGGTCGACAAAGATTTAGCCAAACAGGATATGGTGTTTGGCATAATGAACCAGAACCCAGGGTTGGTTAAGGTGACCAAGGGTTAGCCAAACAGGACTTGATGTTTGGCAGGGTGATCAAATCTAGATTTAATCTGGTTAATATACTAAGGTTTGATCAGTTAGAACAAGGGTTAGCTAAACAAGATCTGATGTTTAGACAAAAAACCCAGGGTTGGTCAGTTAGACCAAGGAGTGAGCTAAACAGGACTTGATGTTTGGTAGAAGAGAAGTCTAGTCAGTATTAATATGACTAGCAAAAGAAGTCTTTATCAAGGTGAAGCAAAGTCCTAGTTAACCTAGGCACGAAGTCCTGGTTAGAGGAATTGAGCACTAAGTCCTAGCCGAGGGATGGGCACCTAAGACCTGACCGAGGGTTGGGCACGAAGTCCTGGTTCGAGGAATTGGGCAATAAGTCCAGGTCGTGGACTGGGCATGAAGACCAGACCGAGGGTTGGGCAATAAGTCCTGGTCATGGACTGGGCACCGAAGTCCTTATCCGGAAGATCGGGCAAAAGTCCAACTGAAGGAGCCGGGTGACAACTTCTCCTGAGAGGAGTAGGCGAGGGCGCGTTCCCTGGGAAAGGGAACATTAGGCATTAGTTTGACCTAGGGTTTCGTGAGAAATCCAAAGTCAGAACTAATCTTTAAGGCTATAATTATATATTTGTTTGTCTTCTGTTTGTCTTCTTGCCCAGTCCTTGACCAGGACTTCTTGCCTAGCCCTTTGCCAGGACTTCTTGCCTAGTGTACCTAGGACTTTTCCTGCACACTTAGTAGACTTGTTAGATCACAATAACACCTTAACTTCTGAACCCTTTTCCATTATCAAAACACAGGTTTGACTTAGGTGTTGCCTACACCAACAATCTCCCACCTTTTGATTTATGGCAACACGGTTCAAAAAGTTAAGTTAAAAACATATAACAAGCAAAATATAAAAATATATAGTTTCCTCCCCCTGAACTGAAGATTCTCCCCCTGAGTTTTTCAAAGATAGGTGGGGTTTTTGAAAAACTTCTAAGTCCTTGACTATTCTTAGAGAAATATTTTCAAGTTCGATATTTAGAAAATTTTCCAAAAAGTTTTTCAAGTTTAAACACTTAGAAAATTTTCCAAAGGATTTTTTAGTTTAAACACTTAGAAAATTTTCCAAAAGATTTTTATGTTTAAACACTTAGAAAATTTTCCAAAAGTTTTTTAAGTTTAACCACTTAGAAAATTTTCCAAAACATTTTAAGTTTAAACACTTAGAAAATTTCCAAAAACAATTTAAGTTTAAACACTTAGAAAATTTTCCAAAAACAATTTAAGTTTAAACACTTAGAAAATTTTCCAAAACATTTTAAGTTTAAACACTTAGAAAATTTTCCAAAACATTTTAAGTTTAAACACTTAAAAAATTTTCCAAAATATTTTTCATACTTAGAAAATTTTCATTTTTGAAATGCTTTAGATTTGAAAACAAATATGTATAAGTATTTTCGTTACTTTACTTTTTGAAAAAAGGAGATAAAAGTTTTGAAAAAAAAATAAAATTTGAAAAAATAAAAACTTCTTTTCTCTCCTTTCCTTTCTCTCTCCCTTTGCCATATATAAAAAAAATTATTATAGCAAAAAAATAGAGTAAAGAAAGTAAAGTTCTGTATTGAACCAACTCTAATAATCATAAGCTGGACCAAATCAATTTAAATCTTCTTTTTCGGGTCCTGTCTAACCCGGTTAGCTACTTACTAACTGTTATAAATAGTAGCTTTCACTAGGGTTAGTCAAGTTAAGTGATCTGATCAAGTTAGATTTTCTAAGCTTGACACTTAACCTGATTGTTGTTCAATTGGTATTTATTGCCCCAATTACTGCAGATGCACTGACTTAAAGCATCTTGAATCAAGGCATAGACCTAAGCATCTCAACCCAGTCTAGGTTGTCAATCAAAAGTATCCTAAGGTGCTTGTGAGATGCTGGCTTCTAGATCTATAGGTGCATGCAGTTCTAGGGTTAGGGACTAAGCTAAGTCCATTTGTGAAAAAGCCCTAGTTTTAAAGGGGGTAAGTTTTTGAAACAAAACTAAGTCGGAAAATCATTTTAAATTTCAAGAAAACAAATGATTTTTCAAACATATTAAATAACAAATAAATTTTTTTTGAAAAAAACATGTAGAGCAGTCCTATTCTACTAAGCATAACCCTAACTTATGAGGTGTACCACTTAGCATTCTAAGTAAAATGGCATAAGACTAATAACTTATCACATAAGTAATCAACAAGTAATTCTGATAAATGCATAAGAGTTTTCTGGTCAACAGTAGGACCAGTAAAGTCAAACCATAGTCAAGCACAAGTCAACCCTACTCAGTAGGATCAGTCAAATAGTCTACAATACAATGAGATAGCTGAAAATATCACTCTAATCTATGAAGAAGGGTCAGGAGGGTCAAATGGGCCAGGCTTCCAATATTGAAACAAGGACATCATTTCATTGTATCGCGCCTCATTTGTCTCTCGATCGGCTCGGAGGGTGTCCATGTGCTCAACGTGACGGGCCTCATTTGCCTCCATATACTCTGCGTGGCGGGCCTCCATCTCCTCCCTGAGGATGTGCACCTCCGTCTGCAATAGTGTAATGTGCTGATCGGTGGTCAGTGGAGGCTCCTGTAGGTACTCGTTGATCTCGGCTGCGAGATCGGCTACGTCTACCTCCACCTCCTCGTCAGAGTCATCTTGTCGTCTAGCCCTCTCTCGTCTCCATGATAGGACCCTCGTGGCCGAAACGTCTATACCCGCTAAAGAGAAGTTTCTAAACCCTATTTCATCAAACTCAGTCATCGAGATGATCTCTCCAGCAGTGATGTTGCGGCCATGGTGGTGAAGGAGCGCGGTGCTGATATGGCAGTAGGGCGTATGTACTCGATCGTGAGTAGATACGCTCGATGCGTAAATGATGGTGTGGAATATGTGGAGGCCTATGTCTATATCTAACTGATGAATCATGGCGTAGAGTAGAAAAGTGTGAAACGGTCGCATGGTAGCGACATCTCGGGTGGTGAGTGGGAGAACACAATGAACTATAACTCGGTAGAGAGCATAATCCTGGACTCGAAGGTCAACCGACTGAAACCGCCATGCTAACGGGTTCCACACATCTCCCAAGAAGTAGGAGTAAAGAGTGTCTAGAGTGATGTGCGAATAGGGGGGTGCGAAGGGAGGGTCGGTCGGAGGATAGCAGCAAAAGGTTGATTGCGACTGTCGCAGTCTGAGAAATCGATTAAACAAAGTTGGAGAAATAGTTAGAGGAGTGCCTTGTACGGTGGTAGAGTAGAGCAGGCCATCAATTTTGACTAGGTTATTGTAAAATTCTGCACACAGAGTCGAGTTTACTGGATGTGTGCAGAAGACGAGATGATCTAGTTGATAGAAGTTGATCGCATCCATAGTTAAGGGGCAAGATTGGGTAAAGAATTGCCTATTTAGGAAGCTAGTCTTTATAGGCTTGTAGGTTGTTTGAGCAAATTTGTTAAACAATTCCAAGTTGGGGAACCTTGGGTCGGGGCTAGGTTCGGTCACGGGGTTAGGTTGAGTGACACGACGCTTTCTAAATATGTAAAGGAGAATTATGGATTTAATAAGCGAGATGATAAAAAGAAATTACTTTTAAATGCATAATAAAATTGATATCGGGGCGACATTTTCGAAGTAGGGCGTTTGAAGATAAGGAGGGAGCGTTCGGGTGCCTTGGGAAGAAGAAGAATGGAGGATTTCGTTTGGTGTGGGAAATGAAGAGGGATTGAGGGCTTTATATAGGGTTACCCGGGCGCCGTGAAGGGTTGGGCACCCATGTTCATTGGGGCGCCCGTAAGGTAATGAGTGCCCGAGTCAGGTTTGTCGGGGTTGACAGCTTTGGCTGTCTTGGTCGAAGATAAAGTCTGGGGCACCCGATAGGTCACGGGCGCCCGTGTTGACCAGGGTTTGACTATTGACCAGTTTGACTGTTGACCACAGTTGACTAGGTTTGACTCAGTTGACTCAACCAATCATGTTTATATTCACACTAACATAATTAGTGTTGATTTTGAACACATTTTGACAATAGTTCGGGTTTAAAATTACTATCAGATCCTAGACATCTCACCCAGTTTTACGTGATCAAGCATGTTAACCTTATAAGTTTTGTGAGATGGGTTAAACCCATTTGAAAAAACATGGTTAATTTTTGAAAGGTTAAATTAATTTTGAAAAAAAATTTAATTAAGTTTTTATTTTATATAGTGGTTGAATCTAAGATTAATTGAAATTTGTGTTGGTGCAAGGTGCATTAATGATGTTCCTCTTGAAGTGTTTTAATGTTTGACAATATACATAAGTCAGTGAGACACTAAATAGACAAAGGGGAGCAAAAGTGAAGTAACCAAAGCTGAAGAAAAGTCCTAGTTAAACTAGGCATCGAAACCCCAAGTCCTAGCGAAGGGCTGCTAGGTAACGAAACCCCAAGACCTAGCGAAGGGTTGTTAGGCACCTAGCGAAGGGCTGCTAGGTATCGTAACCGTAAGACCTAGCGAAGGGCTGCTAGGCACCTAGTGAAGGACTACTAGGCATAGAAGACCTAGCGAAGGGCTGCTAGGCACCTAGCGAAGGGCTGCTAGGCATAGAAGACCTAGTGAAGGATTGCTAGGCACTAGGCGAAGGACCGCTTGGTAACAAAGACCTAGCGAAGGGCTGCTAGGCACCTGGCGAAGGACTGCTAGGGTACTAAGCAACTTAGCTGAGCGACGACTAAGGACAGGAGTAGAGACGGGTCAGGGTTTGGGCGTCTCGAGATCCGGAGTAATCGGAAGCTAAGTAAAAGTCCACCCGAGGGGCTGGGTGGCAACCGTCTCCTGAAAGGAGTAGGTGAAGGGCGAGTTCTCGGGGATAGGAACTCGTGCCGGTTTGACCTAGGGTTTTGTGCATATCCGAAGTCTGAACCAAGTCCGTAAGATCAATATTATATGTATCTATGCTTTGTGTTTGTGGATATTGCAGGTACCAAGAATCGAAGACAAAGCAAGTGTGCTGGAAGCCCTAACCAGGGCGCCCCCAGTGTTGGGGGTGCCCCCATGCACCAGGGCGCCCCCAGTGTTGGGGGCGCCCCCAGGCAGTACTAAAATACTGTTTCGCGATTTCAAAGCCAGAATCAAAGGATAAGCGCTCAGGAGGGCGCCCGGGATGTCCGGGGCGCCCTGGTCAAAATTCTTATCACCTGCAACGAAGTAGGCGCGAGGATAAGAGTTGACCGAGTCAACCGGAGCGCCCCCAGCGTCCGGGGCGCCCCCAGGAGGCCTATATAAGGGGCTTCGACCCCTCAGCTTCAGATACGACTTTCAAGCACTGTTCTGATCATTCTGACCGACTGCAACGCGCTAGAAACGAGGCTCTACGACCGGGAGGCTCCAGGAGGAGGTGCGCGGCACTTCGGAGGTCCAGATCGGCCAAGCTTCATACTTTTTCTCGTTGGTTTTCTTTTTAATTACTGTACTTAATTTTCTATATTATTGCTTGTAATTCTGCACTGTAAGTCAGGTTTCTCCGCCTCCGGAAAGTCCGGAAAGGAGACCAATAGTGGACGGGCGTTCTCGTGCATAGGCCTTGGATGTACTGACCTTGGGGGGTTGGGAACCAAGTAAAAATCCGCCGTGTCACTGTCTTGTTTCTTTTCGTTCTATTTATTTTCCGCTGCGTTACTAACACTCTGAGTCTAGAACGAAAGTATTATGAGATTTCCATGAGGATTTTTCACTGTCGATATTCACCCCCCTCTATCGACGGCACCGGTCCTACAATTGGTATCAGAGCCGAGCCGCTCTTCACCGGACTAACCGCCGACGGAGCAACGACGCCAGGAGTTGAGGGGGAGCACTGGGGTGAATCAGGTACATTTTTTTAATGTCTAATTTTAAATTGCATATTATTTGTTTTACGTGTAGGGAGAGAGGGCACTACAAAAATCAGTGCCCTACTCGTAAGAATCGTTCGTCACCGGCGGCAAAGGAGGTACCAGCGCCAGGAAACCGGAGGGACAAAAGTCACGTACAATGCTTCAAATGCAAGAAATACAGGCATTACAAAAACAAGTGTCCGGCGAAGGTACGTAAGATTTACGTTCTAAAAGTTTTACAATTTCCTGCACTGTCTTTAGATAATTCAGTTAATTTTTCTGATAAATTAAATTTACTGGATAGTAGATTAAATATTTTGCATGAAAGATTAGAAAATACGGATATGATTAAAATATCCAAAATTAACTATTTAATTATTAATATCAATTCAATAATTGCTAAAATTAATTCTGATAATTTATCTGATAAAATTAATCCTGATAATTTATCTGATAAAATTAATCCTGATAATTTATCTAATAAAATTAATCCTGGTAATTTGTCTGATAAAATTAATTCTGATAATCTTAATTCAGACAAAATTAATCCTAAGGATAATTCGGAATTCAAATTTGAAAATTCTAAGGATAATTCCGAATTCAAATTCGAAAATTCTAAGGATAATTCCGAATTCAAATTTGAAAATCCTAAGGATAAATCCAAATTCAAATTTGAATATCTTAAGGATAATTCAGAAATTAATTATGAAAATCTTAAAGATAATCTAAAGATTAATGTTGAAAATATATCTGAGGATAATTTTCTCCTAGATAATAATTTAATTATAGATAATATTGAAGATTATTACAAAACCTTAACAAGTGGCCCAATCTACTCCACCTACTGTGAGGATATTGAAAGACCTAGTCTTGAGGAGGATATAGAACTATCTAAGATAAAGGCCATAGTTAATCAAAATTACAAAAATTCAAATAAATCAAAATTATTAGAAAAACTTGAAAAGAAAGATAAAGATGAAGAAGAAATTTTCGAAATAATGAAAACGATCAATTTAAACCCACAATTATTAATTAATCATTATAACCTTAATCAAATTAAATCTTAATTAAATTCAAATTAAATCTTAATTAAATTCAAATTAAATCTTAATTAAATTCAAATTAAATCTTAATTAAATCTTACCTAAATTCAAATTAAATCCTAATTAAATTCAAATTAAATCTTAATTAAATTCAAATTAAATCTTAATTAAATTCAAATTAAATCTTACCTAAATTCAAATTAAATCTTAATTAAATTCAAATTAAATCTTAATTAAATTAAATCTTAATTAATTTAAATTCAATCTTAATTAAATTCAAATTAAATCTTAATTTCAAATTAAATATGAATAAATTAAACTAAATATTAATTTCAAATTAAACTTTAATTAAATTTAAATTAACCCTTAATTAAAACTTAATTAAATTCGAATTAAAATTAAATTAAAATTCTAATTAAATTAAATTAAGTAAATTCAATTTAAATCCTAATCAATTTAAACTTAAATTAATTCAACATCAATTGATTTCTAATTCAACATCAATTAATTCTTAATTAACCTGAATCTAACTAAAATCTTAAATAATTTAAACTCAAACTAAAATAAAATTTTACACAAACTGTAACAGTTAAAATTAATAACATTAAATATGTCAAAGTGGGTTGACATATTCGCGGGTTCACTCGACATGTATCAAATCTGAAATTTGATACATTTTTAGAAACTTAAATAAAATAATTTGAATTGTTTGACTCATGCATAATTGTCATGTCATGCATTTGTTATTTATTATTTAATATATGACATGTCACTCATATTTAAATTTTATGCATAATTTAGAACGGCTATAGGAAAAAGAATAATTGAAACTTGATCAACCTAGTATTGGGTGGAGGTGAGATGATAGTACGTTAGGGAAGCCATCTTGGCGGAACTAGCCGAGGCTACCGATCCAAGACCTAAACTAGTTAGAGCAGAAATTTTTCAAAGAATAATTTTGAAAATGAAATTTCATTAAAAGGCTTTGTCAAGGAAAGGGTGGATGATCCCATAAGGCTACGGCCAAAGAAGGCCTAGTGCCTCGCCAAGACCTGGAAGCCAATTTTTGAAATTCAAATTCAAATTAATTCTTGTCAAATTCAAATCTAACACAAGCTTCAATTAATTCTTAGAGTTAATAAATTAAGAAAAATAAATTAAGAATCTCATAATACACCTATAAGGCAACCATGCTTGTTGTATTGATACATCTAAAATGGGTGAGATGTTAAGGACTAATGAATTGAAAAATATTTTTCAAAATGGTTTTTCAAAATTATTAGAATATTTTCATAAAAATATATTTTCGAAATAGTGCTTCAACATAATAATGTTTTTATGTAATTCATGCTTGTCTGTTTGATTATATATATTATACATTTTCCAAAAATATATCTTTTCAAAAAGTTGTTTGACTCACTCAATTAGACACAAGCCTCTTAGGACAACACTAAAGTTCCTTAAGGCACTTAGATAGAGTCAAACGATATCGGGTACAGGGGGAGTACTTTTCATTTTTTTTTGTTTTCAAAAATTGCACTTTAAAAATTACTATAAACCCTAAAGACACAGAGGAAGGTCCACTTCATAATCTACAAGGACTCCTAGAATGTGTCAACTTTAGGGGGAGTATAAATCAAACTTCTGAAACAATTTTGTTTAATTAATTGTTTGGAAATTATTAAATAATTTCCTTAATTTGTATCAAACCTTAAGACTTAGAGGAAGAGTACATGTGGTCAACAAACTTCCCAGGACTAGGTTAAGTTTAGGGGGAGATCAAATTAAAAGAATTATTGAATATTTCAAATGTTTTCATGCGCGGTATCTTTCAAATCCTGTTGAAAACATAAGTATTATGTTAAAATACTATCAAAAAAAAAATTACTATTATTTTTTTTTCAATTTGAAATAATATCTTGAGTTTGGAAAATCTTCCAGGACACTTAGAAAAATATCCTTGTAGTCAACAAGGTTTCCTATGATTGTGTCAGACTGGAAGATAAACCAAATCAAGTATTATCACTTAAAATCTTTACATTTTTTAAAATTTACATCCTATTATACTGTGACTTATGAAATTTTTTTTACTTGGGTTGAAAAACTTCCAGGACACTTAGAAAAATGTCCTTGTAGTCAACAAGGGTTCCCAGGATAGTGTCAGACTGGAAAATTAACCAAGTGAAGTCAAATATTATGTTTTCAAAAGTACTTATGTCTTTCAAAGCCAAATATTCTTTCAAAAGTACTATCATTTTTTTTTCAAAATTCCATTAACATTTACTTGACCTTGAAAAATATTATGTTTCATAAAACACTTATTTTCGAAAAACAGTTAGTACTTGCAAAATAGGCATAACATTTATATTTTCCAAAATAACATTCATTCAAAAGTTATGCATTTTCCAAAAAGTACTTAATTATTCAAAAATTCAATATATTTTCAAAGGTACTTATATTTTTCAAAAATTACATAATTTTTGCAATATATTATTCAAAATACAATGCTTTTAAAAATTTTGCACTAAGTATTTTCAAAAAGAACCAAAAGGTTTTTAATGTTGGTGCAAGTATTTTATTTTTGATGTATGACAAAGGGGGAGAGATGTGTGCTTAAGTTAGGAAAAATTTTTCCCGAAGATCAAAAATGCAGTTTCAAAACCTATATCATTTTTTTTATTTTTACCCCAAGGACAGTAAGTTAGCCCCTTAAACCAATCTAACTTAAGTTATTGTCAAACATCAAAAAGGGAGAGATTGTTGGTGCAAGGTGCATCAATGATGTTCCTCTTGAAGTGTTTTAATGTTTGACAATATACTTAAGTCAGTGATACACTGAATAGACAAAGGGGAGCAAAAGTGAAGTAACCAAAGCTGAAGAAAAGTCCTAGTTAAACTAGGCATCGAAACCCCAAGTCCTAGCGAAGGGCTGCTAGGCACCTAGCGAAGGGCTGCTAGGTAACGAAACCCCAAGACCTAGCGAAGGGTTGCTAGGCACCTAGCGAAGGGCTGCTAGGTATCGTAACCGTAAGACCAGCGAAGGCCTGCTAGGCACCTAGTGAAGGACTACTAGGCATAGAAGACCTAGCGAAGGGCTGCTAGGCATAGAAGACCTAGCGAAGGATTGCTAGGCACTAGGCGAAGGACCGCTTGGTAACAAAGACCTAGCGAAGGGTTGCTAGGCACCTGGCGAAGGACTGCTAGGGTATGAAGTCTTGGTCCGAGGGACTAAGCAACTTAGCTGAGCGACGACTAAGGACAGGAGTAGAGACGGGTTAGGGTTTGGGCGTCTCGAGATTCGGAATAATCGGAAGCTAAATAAAAGTCCACCCGAAGGACTGGGTGGCAACCGTCTCCTGAAAGGAGTAGGTGAAGGGCGAGTTCTCGGGGATAGGAACTCGTGCCAGTTCGACCTAGGGTTTTGTGCAAATCTGAAGTCTGAACCAAGTCCGTAAGATCAATATTATATGTATCTATGCTTTATGTTTGTGGATATTGCAGGTACCAAGAACCGAAGACAAAGCAAGTGTGCTGGAAGCCCTAACCAGGGCGCCCCCAGTGTCCCCAGTGCTGGGGGCGCCCCCAGGCAGTACTAAAATACTGTTTCGCGATTTCGAAACCAGAAGCAAAGGATAAGCGCTCAGGAGGGCGCCCGGGATGTCCGGGGCACCCTGGTCAAAAGTCTTATCACCTGCAACGAAGTAGGCGCGAGGATAAGAGTTGACTGAGTCAACCGGGTGCATGTCGACAAGGATACGAGTTCGTAAAATTTTAAATTTTTACGTGCAGCGGAAGAATTTGCATAAAATAATTTTCTAAATTATTTTAACTTCGTATCTAGCATGCAATCTTATGGTGTGTTGACATAATCATAAAATAAAACTTTGCGAAAAAAGTAAACTAATTTATATTATACCTCTCGTAACTCGAAGTAAGGGACGAGATCCAACCGTAGCGTCCCTTGGAAGCTCCGCCTCTATTCGTGTCCACGCCGAGTTCTCTTCGGGATGACTTCGCAAAGTCACGAGTTTTGTGCCGACGAGAACTACTAGATTCTCTATAGGCACAACAAAGAAGATCAAGAGAAGAAAAGGAAACTAACCAACGAAGTAACGGAATCGAATTCCGAGAGAGAGGGAGATGTGATCCGCTTCTTCTTCTTCTTGGTTGGTTTCTTCTTCTCCTTGAAGCTCACGGCAACACCTTGCCTTGGTGTAGGTTGGGCGCCGGCCCTAATGGAGCTAGGGTGGCCGCCGGCCTTAATGGAAGGGAGGGGGAAGGAGGAGAGAAGAGAAGAGAGAGAGGGAAAGCTCTATTTCGATTATCAAAATCTTAGGAATCCAAGGCTTGCCTATGGTTCCTTATATAGTTGCTTCTCCCTTGCCAAGTCTCCTCTTAACCGAATTAACGGAATTAACGGAATTAGTTATCATAAGAAATTTATCCTTTAAATTCTCTTATGAATTATTCCGTTTAAACCAAGTTTTATTATAACTAACTTTATAATAAAACTAATTAGTTATGATAAGAAATTTATCCTATAAATTCTCTTATGAATTTTATTATAACTAAATTTATAATAAAACTAATTAATTATCATAAGAAATTTATTCTATAAATTCTCTTATGAATTATTCCGTTTAAACCAAGTTTTATTATAACTAACTTTATAATAAAATTAATTAGTTATCATAAGAAATTTATCCTATAAATTCTCTTATGAATTTTATTATAACTAACTTTATAATAAAACTAATTAATTATCATAAGAAATTTATCCTATAAATTCTCTTATGAATTATTCCGTTTAAACCAAGTTTTATTATAACTAACTTTATAATAAAACTAATTAATCTCTCCTTTTATTATGGAATAAATTTTATAAGAAATTTATAATCTTTCTTATTATGGAAAAATCAATTCATAATTGATTTTATAAAATTAAAATAAACCAATTCATAGATTATTTTAACTTCCATAAAAAGAATAAATTTCTATAAATTTATTTATATAAATTTCTTTATACAAATTTATTTATCCATAATTTATAAAATAAATCGCGCTAGATTTACTTTATTAATTAAACCAAAATTAATTGGTTTTCTCCCCAATAAGTGGCCGGCCAACCAAGGAGGATTGGCACCCTCTTTGGCCGGCCCAAACCGAGCCGAACCAACGCGAATTAAACTCATTTAATTCACCCAAAAAGCCTTCAAAAGACTTAGCCATTTTTAGCTTCCATTGCGCCTCTGATTAACTCAGATTCGACTTATTTCTCTTGATCGGAAAATCCAATTTTCAACTCGTTTTAAATCCCTCGGATTACTCGTAGTGCGTGTGACTAAATAGGCTTTCGATTTATGTTGGCCGTCTATAATCAACAAATTATAGAACGATCATGAGTGGCACCTAGTAGTACATCATGACTCCCAATTAATCGAAAGATCAACGGTTTGACCTCAGAAGAAATTATTCTGAAACCCTTCAGCAGCTCTAATGAATCGTGCCCCATTCCCTTCACCATCTTATACCCACTTGGTTCAGGACACGGTCTATTTGTGTCAGTCCCCACTAGGCTGACTACGTCACACCTAGCCCAAGTAGTGTCTTTCTCGTCCTTTGGATTTCTGGTTACTCTCATGTATTTAAGAGACTTGCACTCTTAACATGATATACTCTGGCCAGAGATTTTGAGTAACAATCCGACGATAGGCCTGGGTATACATCTCCTCGCAAGGAGTGGTGAATCCTTTGTAGGCTGTTCAAACATCTTCGGGCACTTCGGCTTATACCCAATCATCCTGGGTCGACACCTCCTTGGAGATGCTTGTTTAAGATGTCAAAGTATAAGTCTCCATGACCAAGATGACTTGAACACCGCAAGTCAAAGGAACATCGCACTTAAGCCGCATTAAGAACTTCATTGACATATCTATATAGATTACCATATGAAGTCTTACAGCTAGTCACTCCAATGAACTAGTTCCCATAACTAGCATCCATGTTTATCTCCGGACATCCCAATGTCACCAGCCAGTGAGAATCAGCTGATTAGAGAATAACTCATGCTAGTCTCAACAGAATTGATAGTGTCCATTTTTATCAATTCATCGACTAGGGATATTTTCAATACTTCACATTTGGACATTTAGAGATAATCACTAGTTGTGATCCCATCACAAATTCTCTTATGCTGTGAGTTGTATTGCGGACATTCAGTAGATGAGTTTAAGATCCCAATCAAATACACAAGCATGTATACTCAAATAGTGAATTATCATTTATTAAAATAAATGTTTTACAATCATAAGGGGATTTAAAATGAGTTGGAAATTAGATTTTCCAATCAAGAGAGATTAAGTTTGGTAGAGCCAAACGATAAGTCAAATCTGAATTTTTCAGAGACGCATCGGAAGCGTAAAATAGCTAAGTCTTTTGAAGAATTAATAGATGAATTAAATAAGTTTAATTCATTGGGGCTTGGCTTGGATGGGCCGGCCAAAGAGGGCCTTGATAAGTGATATTTTGTTGATTATTTTAGTTGCTAAAATCCAAGTTTGACCCATATTTTACTTGCTTAATTGTGAATTTACCCTAGGTTCTAGGACTTGCTTTTATTTTGGACTTAATTGTAAATCTTTATACATTTGAATTATTTTGCCACTAAATTTTTGATCTATTTCTGTAATGGATCATGGACCAGGGCACGCTGGGTCAAACTTGAGTCGGAAGTGGACCCGGATCGAGTGATCAAGCTTCAAACAAATCTAGGTCGTCCGACTCAAAAATGGCTAGATCTGAGCCATGTGGGACCATCTGAGGCAATCCGAGCTAGGGTTAGGGCTGATCAAGCACTGAGGTCAAGATCTGAGATTTTCATCCCAATCAGAGATCATTCAACCGTTGGATCAAGCTCAGAGGGCTCTAGACTGTCCATCCAAAAATCAAGTTGCTCTGGGCCATCCATTGCAAATCTGGAAGATCCGAGCTACCCCGAGGCAGATCCTGACCCTTGATCAACATCATCAAAGTTTGGTCCAGCTGGAGAAGATCGGACCGTTGGATTCATGCAAACAATCTCAGCCGTTCATTCTTAAGTATTTAATCGAAAATTTTCCACACTGTAGCTTCGTTGGGTCTTCACCGCAATAGTTCATCTTCTTCGTTTTTCTTCGAGTTTTCCTGCAATTTCCTTAGTTGGAAGGTGTGACCACCTCATTTCAACCTTGGAACAAGATTTGGATCATTAGGAGATAGTTTCTGTGGAGATTTCAGCTCAAAATTGCACCGGAACAGAGCTGTCTAAGGGTTTCGGCAGTTTTGTGATCCGATCGCTTGGATTTCACCCGCATGCCATTTCCGTCCATCTGAGCCATCTGTAGGGGTCCTCAGGAGTGCTCAGAAGATCTTCAAATCATCATCGCAATCCATTATATTGAGATCGAGGAGTTTAGACTGGATTTCCCAGCTGCGTGCAGTTTGTGAGTCGAGTCGAGATTGAAGCTGTTTTCCAGTGATTTGCGGAGCTGAAGGAGTTCTTGGCTTGCCCTTGTGTGACGGCAAGGAGGTTTTGAGCTAAGGGAGGATTGAGGCTTAGTTTCCATAGCTAATTTCTTTGTTTTAGCTGTAATTTCCATTTCTGCAGCTTGTTTCGTTACTGTCTCTGTTTCAGAATGTCCAACTTCGTTTACTGAATTGTTTTCGCTTAATTAGGTTTCAATTCTTCAAGTTAAGTAGCTAGGGATCTTGTTAGTGGACTCTTAGATGTCATTTCAGTTTGTTTATGCTTTAGAGCTTGCGTATCAGCTTTTGCCCTTGCGGTTCAATTCTGTTTTCAGCGTATCAACTTGTGTTCTGCGTACCAGTCTATGTTTGGTTACTGAATTGTGTCCACTTGCGTGCCAGTTTTATTCTAAGTATCAGTTCTATTTTGTATCAATTCAATTGTGTTCTGCGTATCAGTTTGCAATTGTTAGCCTCAGCTCTCAATTTGTCACTACATCATTGCCTTCGATTGTTTAAATCCATGCATTTTTATCTCTGCATTTGAATTATTGCTGCAAATTAGTTGCTGATCTAAAATTGTGCTTTAGATTCAGTTGTTTTTGCATTCATCAGTGTTTGAGCTCTGCATTTAATTCTTTTGCTTCACATTAGTTGTAGATCTGCCCCATGTATCAAACAACCAATCAAAATTGCACTTAGCTTTAGCTTTCGGCACATGAGTTCCCTTCATTTGGTATCAAGCTGTTTTGATTTAATCGCTTCCATTTTGGTATCAAGTGAAGTTTCGGTTTAGCTTATTAGCTAAGTTTTCTTTATTTTCATTGTGTTTTCATTTCAGATTGCAACCCACATTCTATTTGAAACCCAAAAATCCTAAACGACACATAAACTCGAGCTCGAATCAAACAATCTCAACTAGCCCTAGGAAAAATATGACCTGTGGCCCCTCTACTACGTTTTCATTCTTTGATAGCAAAAAAGGGTTTCTAGCTTTACACACATCTAAACTTTGAGACCCACATTCATGACACCTAGTTAGCGATCATCAAAATTTTTAGCGCCGTTGCCGGGGAACTACTAGTTGAGTTGTTTGATTTTTTTGCTTGTGTGCTTATGCCACATCTTTCTTGATTTATTTTTGTACTTACTGCTATATCTGGTGATCTGATTTTATTTATTTCATCTTTTTATCTATTTTTACTGCGATTTGTTTTTGGTTTTATGACCAGGTCTACAGGTGGTGATCTTGAAGAATTTGACCCTGAAATTGAGAGAACTTTCAGAGCAAGTAGGAGCGAAGGCACTCTTTCCGAGACTATTGATATTCCTTCTCTTCAGACTATTCCCACTCATTCAGGCAGTATCATGGCAGACTACCAGAAGACTATGAAGGAACTCGCAGCACCAGATGCTACATTTCAG
This sequence comes from Boesenbergia rotunda, assembly GCA_024364735.1. NCBI lineage: Eukaryota > Viridiplantae > Streptophyta > Magnoliopsida > Zingiberales > Zingiberaceae > Boesenbergia > Boesenbergia rotunda. Next base: position 20,409 of record JAGFNQ010009611.1, read on the forward strand.
TATTCCAGCATTGCTTATCCAGAGCTTGCTGGTGATTTTGAGCTTAGATCTGGACTTATCCATTTGCTGGCCAAGTTTCAAGGATTATCTGGAGAAGATCCAAATAGACACCTGCATGAGTTTCATGTTGTATGCTCCACTATGAAGCCTCAGGGCATTTCAGAAGAAGATATCAAGCTGAGAGCTTTTCCCTTTACCCTGACAGGAGCAGCAAAAGATTGGTTTTACTACTTACCTACTGGGCATGTGTCTAGTTGGATTTCTATGAAGAAAGTATTTTTGGAAAAATATTTCCCAGCCTCCAGAACAGCAATCATTAGAAAAAGCATTTGTGGCATTCAGCAAGTGGTGGGTGAGACGCTTTATGACTACTGGGAGAGATTCAAAAAACTTTGTTCAAGTTGGCCACAGCACCAGATCAGCGAGCAGCTTCTGATTCAATATTTTTATAAGGGATTGTTGTAGATGGACAGGATTATGATAGATGCTGCAGCTGGAGGAGCCCTAGTGAACAAAATGCCAGATCAAGCTAGGGAACTTATTTCAAACATGGCTGAGAACTCACAACAATTTGGAAGCAGAGTATTGACCACCAGAGGAGTGGGTGAAGTTCAGGTAGTTCCTAATGATCAGAAGGAGAATAAGAAAGCATTGGTAGAGCTCACATCAGCGGTTAAGCAAATGGGTCTTAATATTGCAAGTCAAAATTCAACTCCTTCGGTACCTCCACAATCAAGCCAAGTGATGAGTGTATGTGGTATTTGCTCTAGCCAAGAACACAATTCAGATTCATGTCCCAACCTCCAACAGGATGAGTCAATAGCAGCATTGGTCAGGGGACAATTTCAAGCTAGGAATAACCCATACTCTTCTACTTATAACCCTGGTTGGAGAGATCATCCAAATCTGAAATATGGGAATTCTTTTTACCAACAAAATCTGCATTTCCAACCTACATATCAGCAACCTCAACCCCAATTTCAGTAATTCCAGCAGCCACTGCAATTCCAGCCAACGTTTAAAAATTTCCAGCAACCGTTTCAAGGGAATCAACAAGGTTTCCAAGGGAATTTTAATTTTCAGCAACAATATCAACCCTTACAGCAGCAACTCTAACAACCGCAACAAGATTTTCAGACTTGGAATCAAAGTTTTCAGCCACAAAATCAAGGATTTCAGCCCATTCAATTTCAATCTTCACCACAGCAGTTGCAACTTCAAAACCAGAATTTTCGGGGCTATGATTCTCAGCAAGTTCAACCATTCTTTCAGCCACAATTTCAACAGTTTCAGCAAGATTACCAGTTTCAAGGTCAGAATTTTCAGCAAGACAGTCAGAATTTTCACCCTCAAGCATTTGAACAATTCAATCAACAATGCCAGCCCCAATTTCAGAATTTTCAGAACAATAATTTTCAGCAGTTTAATCTGCCCATTCAACCATTTGAGCAACCCCAACAGCTCCAATTTCAGAACTCACAACCTACTCTTGATTTTCAGCAGCCTTATGTTCCATTTCAAAACAAATAGGAGTTCCACACCAATCAAGGAGGCTTTGAGAATCCTGGTGAGAATGAAGCTCAACAACAAAGGATAGAGGAGATGTTTCAACAACTTTTACAAGATCAACAAAGGCAACTAAAGCTTCAAGACCTCAAAAGGCAAATGGGACAATTGGTTAATCAAATGCATCAAATAAAAGCCCAAAGATCAGGACAAGTACCTTCTCAAGCTACTCTTAATTCTGAGGGGCATGATTGTGATCTAATTTTGGGGAATGAAGAGGTTGTGTCAAGTTTAATCACTCCAAATGCCGAATTTCCTGAATAATTTCCAGCATCCCATTTTCCCATTCAAAATAGCCCCGAAGTTGATTTGATATCAGTTCAAGGTGACCCTAGTGCATGGCCAAATCCATCTTCAATTGATCTTGCAAATTTGGTCGAAGAAGAAGAAGAAAACATCAAAAATAGGGCACCTACAGCATGCATTCCTCCTGAAGTTCTTGTTCAAAATTCAGTTCTAAATTTTTCAGCTCAAGAAGAAGATTCTGAAGTACTACAGGACCCTTCTCATATTTTATTTTGTGATGATAGTATTATTGATGGTCCTAATTTTTCTAATACTGTTGCTGCAGAAATTACTGAAGAAGCATGCATAGGAGATGATTCTATAGGTGTAGGGGATTGCACTAAGCCCCAGGGACCACCATCATTGACTGAGACTTTAGAAGATTCAGAAGATGAACCAGAAAGTGTAGGAACTTGCATGGTGGAAGCAAGAACCCAAGAATCACCCGTTCCAGTTGAGTGTCCACCAGAACCTGAACCTGAAGAGGAAATTGCACATTATCAGGAGGAGCCAATAATTACATCCACTCTTGTAGAATCTCCAGGTATTTTTCAGCACGATCAGGTAAGTATTCCTCTTAATCCTTTTGAAAATTTCATAGAGGTACCTTAAACTGATTTTATTGTTTGTGATACACTTATGGATACATCTTTTGTAGAATTTGATTGTGAAAAATTCATAGAGGTACCTAGTGTTGAAATTGCTAAATATGAAGCATGTGGTGATACATATCATGAAAATGCAGAATGTGAAAGATTTTTAGAAGCGCCAAAAATTGATGTTGTTTGTATGATGAATCTCTTGATATATCTTATGCTGAAATTGATTGTGAAAAACTTATTGAGATACCGAAAATTAATTTCATTGGTTGTAATGCATTGCTTGATACATCCTTGGTGGGAAATAATTGTGAAAACTCCAGTGAAGTATCCAAAATAGATTTCATGGGTGGTGATAAGTTTCTTGATATATCTTTGGTGGAATTTAATTGTGAAAAATTCATTGAGATACCAAAAATTGATTTTAGTGAATGTGATGCAATTTTGGATACATTTCATGCAGAGACTGATATTATTTCATTTCTTTCTTACCCTGCACGCTTGAGAGAGGTATTACATGGTTTTGCAAGGTCCAGAATATTTCTGGAGTGGGTGCTCCATCTAAACAGACTCCAACCTCCTGGAAGAACTTTCAAAAGGCATCAAGAAGGAGGAGATAATTTTACTTTAATTCGAAGCACTCCACCTCTTACATGGATCTTGTACCTAAATCGCCTCCGGCCACCTGAACATTTTTTTTGTAAAGTTCAAGTGTGGGGGAGTAATGCACCATGGCATAGATCAAATGAAGAAAACTCTCTCACCCACTCAGACTCCTCCACTACCACGATGGAGGCTCCTTCTTGATAGACTCCGTCCACCAGAAATAAAGGGGAGATTGTTCTTTCTTGTATTTTCTTTTATTGCATGTTTTATTTTTATGCTTTCTAGAAGTACAATTTCCTTTTAAGTTGAGTTCTTTTTAATAAATGCTTTAGTAATGTAGGATGAATAAATGGACATTGTAAATACCATGTCATTTCTTTGGCACGTTTTCTGCATGACTAGGAATAAATGTATCCCTCTAGGTTGTTTTCATGTCATTTTAGAGTCTCTTGAAAATAAATTAAATTTGGTTGTTAAAACTTAAGGTTTGAGCTTATGGATGAAATCTTGGATGCTTGAGTACTACTTGGCTTTAGATTCATAATTGATGACTTGAGATGAATTATTTTTGCCTAGTGAGAATTAGCCTTATTTTTTGTGACACACATATGTAATTGTACTCTAGAACTTGCTTAGGTTCTTTCTAAGCCATATTTCAATGATTGGATCACATCTATAGAGACTAATCAATTTGTCTACCTTTCCATATCAATTTTTGGCACTAATCATGTTCATTCTATTTTTCTTTCCTTATTCCTACTCTTAACCACACTTTTCTATGGACTTGTTTGTTTGGGATGTTTCTTGATGCTACTTTGCCCGAGACGGACAAAGGATTAAGTGTGGGAGAGTGACTAGTGTTTTGGAAATATTTGGTATCAAAGAGGCATTTCATGTCAAGAAAAAAAAATTCTGCAATTACATGTACTAAGTTGAATTGAGTTGGTGTCAAGAATGAGCAAGAAGAAGTGGTTAAGGATGGAAACAATTGGAGATCTAGATTCTTGATTATACTTAGAAGATCCAAGTGGCACACAATGAAAAAAAAATATGTAAGAAAGAAATTGGCACGCAAAGCAGAAATTGGTGCCAAAGGGAAGAAAAGAAAAAAATTCTGTTAAGCCATCTTGGGTTAGGAATTGGCTTGGATTAAGACTTGGGAAGTGGAATTATGGAAGTTAAGATCAGCCACACTTTGTTGGAAGCCTGAAATGCAGCCGTGCAATATCAGAATGTCAGAATTGAAGCTGAACAAGCTGAGATCAATGAAGAAATCTGTGCAAAACTGATTTGATTTGAAAATTCTGTGTAGATTAGTAAGTGAAGTGCAGCTGAACTGATTTGAAGCCGGAAATGAATTAAGATGCAAGGGTTGCTTACAAGGATTGAGAACAAAACCAGATTGAAAAGGGGAGCTGAAGATGCAGCCGAAAAAGAAAAAAAAATCAGAATGGAATGTTTCCATTCAAACAGTTTGTATCAACTTGGGGCTAAAATTGGTTTTCAAGGCTATGAATCAAGGAATGAAGCACATGAATGTAGTGAAAGGAAAGGAAATGAAAGAAATGTGCTGATCAATGTGCAGTGAAGGCATTTTCGAAATGCAATGAAGGAAGCGGCTGAAATTCAATGTGCTGATCAAAAATTTTCGAGAGGAACAATTTAAATTCTCCACCACTATGTGATGTATTTACTTTGAGAAATCAGAGAATTGCAAGAACTGAGGTACTTGCGTGGAGCTGAAACTTGAAACAAAACAGTTCAGAAACTGATTTAATGCAGAAACATATTGAAGGCAGATTCAAGAACAGCAGATGCAGCCCACTTGAAGCTCACGGCAGTGCTGGGTTGAAGCATGGCCACAACATAACTGAACCAAAAGAGAAAAACAGAAGAACAAAACAAAAGGAACAAAGTGGCAAGTAATGGAAAAATCTGAAAAGAAAATGGCACACCAATAAGAAAAAAAAAATTTGTGCCATTTCACAAGTGAAGAAAAAAAAATCTGTGCCAAAAATAGTTTGAGCACATCCATTACTGATCAGAAGAAGAGGGATGATTTTCGTGGAGCTGAAGACTTGAAACAGGAAGGGAAAAAAAGTAAAGAAGTGTGCCAACTTGTAAAGGATAGTGTATCAAAAGGAGTTGCAAGAGGTGTTTAGTGAGGATTGTATGTGGAGCATCTATGTTACTTGATGTCTTAAGTTTTCTGATATAAAAACTGATCCAAATGTGCTCCATTAGAAGACTTGAGAGCAGAAAAGAAAAAAAGAAGAAAACAGTTTGAAGGAAACAAAATTGTGAAGCAATGTTTTTATTTGGGTCATTTGAATTCTCCACTACCATTTGATTGTTAGGATGGATTGGACTGATTCTGAGAAGGACTTGGGAGCTGAGCACATCATGACTGAACGAAAGGAAGAACTAAAACAGAATCAAAAGTTGATCATATAAAAGATGGAAGCAGAAAAGAAAATGAGAAAAGAGAATGAAGGAAGCAAAGTTGGCAAACAAGGTGGACAATTGGCACAAAGCAACTAGTGAGGACTTTTCATCAAATTCTTGAAGGGCAATGCCATAGCCCCACTCCATCACACTTTTGACTTCATTACAACGACTGACAAGAGGGCAAAGTGCATCAGAAATATCCTTGAGCATTAAAGTCTTTCACTCCATCAATTTTATATTTCCTTGGCTTTCACTTCATTTTTACCATTTTATATGTTTTTCACTTGTTTTTATAGATGTTGATCCTAATCATGAATAATGGTGGAGATTAGATAACAAGCAAGCCTATGGTAGTGCAAAAAGCATGTGTGTTTGAGTGAGTTCCACTTTCATCATGAAGTTAGAATTCAAGAAGAGAGCCACCAAAAATTTTCTTTGAAAGGCTAGTGAGTTAAATTCATCTCAATGAATCATGAAGGATGAAAAGGCTAAGTTGTTGATTTAAGGACGAGATACTAATCCATAGAGCTTAGATTTTTTAGAATCAAGAACCTTAAGTAATTTCTTTTCACTTGTTTCTAATTATGCTTGGAAAGAGCCTATTGGATACATAGTTAGTAGTTTCGCGAGACGCTCAATCTTAAGTGTGGGGGAGTTGATAAGTGCTATTTTGTTGATTATTTTAGTTGCTAAAATCCAAGTTTGACCCATATTTTACTTGCTTAATTGTGAATTTACCCTAGGTTCTAGGACTTGCTTTTATTTTGGACTTAATTGCAAATCTTTACACATTTGAATTATTTTACCACTAAATTTTTGATCTATTTCTGTAGGCATGAAAGGATCATGGACCAGGGCACGCTGGGACAAACTTGAGTCGGAAGTGGACCCGGATCGAGTGATCAAGCTTCAAACAAATCTGGGTCGTCCAATTCAAAAATGGCTAGATCTGAGCCATTTGAGACCATCTGAGGCAATCTGAGCTAGGGTTAGGGCTGATCAAGCACTGAGATCAGGATCTGAGATTTTTATCCCAATCAGAGATCATTCAACCGTTGGATCAAGCTCAAAGGGCTCTAGACTGTCCATCCAAAGATCAGGTTGATCTGGGCCATCCATTGCAAATCTGGAAGATCCGAGCTACCCCAAGGTAGATCCTGACCCTTGATCAACATCATCAAAGTTTGGTCCAGATTGGAGAAGATCCGACCGTTGGATTCATGCAAAGCAATCTCAGCCGTTCATTCTTAAGTATTTAATCGAAAATTCTCCACATTGCAGCTTCGTCGCGTCTTCGCCGCAACAGTTCATCTTCTTCATTTTTCTTCGAGTTTTCTTGTATTTCCTTAGTTTGAAGACGTGACCACCTCATTTCAACCTTGGAACAAGATTTAGATCATTAGGAGATAGTTTCAGTGGAGATTTCAGCTCAAAATTGCGCCGGAACAGAGCTGTCTAAGGGTTTCGGCAGTTTTGTGATCCGATCGCTTGGATCTCGCTCGCGTGCCATTTCCGTCCATCTGAGCCATCTGTAGGGGTCCTCGGGAGTGCTTAGAAGATCTTCAAATCATCATGGCAATCCATTATATTGAGATCAAGGAGTTCGGACTGGATTTCCCAGCTGCGTGCAGTTTGTGAGTCGAGTCGAGATTGAAGCTGTTTTCCAGTGATTTGCAGAGCTGAAGGAGTTCTTGGCTTGCCCTTGTGTGACGGCAAGGAGGTTTTGAGCTAAGGGAGGATTGAGGCTTAGTTTCCATAGCTAATTTCTTTGTTTTACCTGTAATTTCCATTTCTGCAACTTGTTTCGTTACTGTCTCTGTTTCAGAATGTCCAACTTCGTTTACTGAATTGTTTTCGCTTAATTAGGTTTCAATTCTTCAAGTTAAGTATCTAGGGATCTTGTTAGTGAACTCTTAGATGTAATTTCAGTTTGTTTATGCTTTAGAGCTTGCGTATCAGCTTTTGCCCTTGCGGTTCAATTCTGTTTTTAGCGTATCAACTTGTGTTCTGCGTACCAGTCTATGTTTGGTTACTGAATTTTGTGACCACTTGCGTGCCAGTTTTATTCTGCTATCAGTTCTATGTTGTATCAATTCAATTGTGTTCTGCGTATCAGTTTGCAATTGTTAGCCTCAGCTCTCAATTTGTCACTATATCATTGCCTTCGATTGTTTAAATCCATGCATTTTTATCTCTGCATTTGAATTATTGCTGCAAATTAGTTGCTGATCTGAAATTGTGCTTTAGATTTTGTTGTTTTTGCATTCATCAATGTTCGAACACTGCATTTAATTCTTTTGCTTCACATCAGTTGTAGATCTGCCCCTTGTATCAAGCAACCAATCAAAATTGCACTTAGCTTTAGCTTTCGGCACATGAGTTCCCTTCATTTGGTATCAAGGTGTTTTGATTTAATCGCTTCCATTTTGGTATCAAGTGAAGTTTCGGTTTAGGTGGAAATTCCTGAAGTTCAATACAATTCGTAGTTTGCTTTTGCATTGGAATTTAGATTTGTTTCGCAAAATTAGTGAAGTGCCTTGGTAGATTAGGTTTTCCATTGGTTGAGTTGTTAATTGTCATCACTTTGTTTAGCTTATTAGCTATGTTTTCTTTATTTTCATTGTGTTTTCATTTCAGATTGTAACTCAAAACCCACATTCTATTTGAAACCCAAAATTCTTAAACGACACATAAACTCGAGCTCGAATCAAACAATCTCAACTAGCCCTAGGAAAAATACGACCTGTGGCCCCTCTACTACGTTTTCATTCTTTGATAGCAAAAAAGGGTTTCTAGCTTTACACACATCTAAATTTTGAGACCCACATTCGTGACACCTAGTTAGCGGTCATCAGGCCTCCATCATCTTTGCTTTGCCAGCCACAACAAAGGGAGAGAACCAAATTTTTGGTTCAATTTATAAAATAAACCAAGTATGGTTTGTTTTATAAAATTATGGATGATATAAATTTTTTATATAATAAACCAAGGTTTGGTTTATTTTTCATGGAAATTAAAATGAACCATGGATTGGTTTATTTTATAAAATCAATCATGGATTGATTTACCATGATAAAGAAATTTATTCCATAAGAGAGAAGAGACTTGATTGATTTTTATCATGAATTAAAATATGATTTTAACCATGATATAAAATCAAACTTGGCATGATGGAATATGTTATTCCATATTTGAGAGGCTTGATGGTTGAGAGGCCACTATATAAAGGACCCAAGGCAAGGCTTGGGGGTGAATCATAGAGATGAAGGCATAGACTCTCTCCCTCTCTTTCTCTCCTTCTCTTCTCCCCTTCTTGCCGTGCGCCAACCAGCCCCATGAAGGAGCACCAGCCGGCCATCCTTTTGTGGTTAGTCTTCCGACTTCTCTCTTGGTTTTTCTCGTCACGTTCTCGGAGAATCTAGTAGTTCTCGAGAACACGAAACTCGTGGCTTTGCGAAGTAATCTTGAAAATACTCGGCATGGACGCGAATAGAGGCGGAGCTTCCAAGGGACGTTTACGGTTGGATCTCGTCCCTTCCTTCGAGTTACGCGAGGTAATATATAAATTAGTTTACGTTTCTGCAAAAATTTTAAATATATGATCATGTCTACACAAGATAAACTTGCATGCTTAGATGTGTGGTTAAATGATTTAGAGAAATTATTTATGCTAAACCTTCCGCTGCACGTAATTAATTTTGAAATTACGAATCCGCATCCATGTCAACATGCACCCGGTCCCAACAGTTTGGGTCTTGGATCGGTAGCTTCGGCTAGTTCCACCAAAATGATTTTCCTAACGTACTATCATCTCACCTCCACCCAATACTATGTTGTTCAAATTTCAATTAAGTCATTTTAGTCCTTAGTCTAACCAGTCCTAAAACATAATAAATTCCAGAAAGAAATAGACAAGCAAGCATGCAATAAAATTAAAGAAGTAAGCATAAAAATTTTTATCTAATTATGAAAATTATTTTTAAATTGGCTCACCCTGGACTATAGTCTCGATAATGATTAGGCAAGATGTGAATCTTGTCCTTGGGGATCCAATACTGGTTTGGTCCAGCTTGGTTGTTCAAGCAAAGCTTGGGGACCCATGCTTGAACTTTGGCTCTAGGTTGGTTTAATACAGCATTGTACGACCGTTGTCTCGACTTGGTTCGATACCCTAATCCAGATCGATTAAGAACGGACTTCTATTTTCCAAGGTTCATGTCAAGACCCTTGGAACCCGAAGTAAATCGTTCTAAAGCCACTCTGAGCTCCTTGACTTGAGTTTTCAAGGAGGAGTTCTCTTTCTCAAGTTTTTCAACTTGAGTAGAGTTTCCTTCTTGAACCTTCTCGGTCAAGGATCTCGAGTCAGCTTCCTCTTTCAGGAGTTTTACTTCCTGTCGGAGGGGCTCGACCCGGATTTTGGCTTTCGCCAAGTTACGAGATAAATAAGTAATTAATTTAGATAATTCAACTTCGGAATAACCTCTTACCGTTATTTGGTCGTTTTCCGAGATTGTGAGCCTTCCGTCATCTGGCTCCGATTCCGATCCAGTGTCGATGTCTTCCGAAGCGGTTAAAGAGAGAAGATTTGATTGTGGGGCCTCTTCTTCTTCTTCGGAGGAAGATTCATCCCACGTGGCTTGGAGGGCCTTCTTCCTTCGAGTCTTCTTGGCCTCCTTCAAATTGAGGCATTCTGTCTTGTAGTGTCCCTTCTTGTTGCATTCGTAGCAGGTGACATTTGTTCTGCCTTTTGAAGTTGAAGGTTCAGCTGGATCTTCCTTTCGTCAGCTTGCTTTCTTTCTGTGTGTCTAGTGCTTTAGCTCCTTGTAGTAGTCCCGAGCTAGCCATACCAACTTGGGTTGATCCCCTTCATTGTCTTCTAAGCCTGTTTCTGAGTCAGACTCGGGTGCAGGTTGAGGCTTCTTCTTGGCGACCTTTCCTTGGGGTTTACCTGCAAGAAAAGCAATACTTTTCTCGGCCATAGTGCAGTTAGTTTGTTCATGCAATTCTAATTATGAAAATAGTTCATCTAATTTAATTTTTGAAAGGTCCCTGGAAACTTGTAAGCATCTACCATAGATACCCACAGAGTATTCCTAGGGAATGCGTTTAGGGTATACCTGATTAGGTCACGGTTCTCTACCTTATGACCTATTGTGTGCATCCCGTTCATCAACTCCTGGATTCTGGCGTGGAGTTGTGCTGCTAATTCGCCTTCATTCATTTTTATTGTGTAGAGTCTGTTCAGCAACAGATCTCTTTTGCTGATTCTGGTGTCGGAGGTACTTCTTCTAGCCATGCTATCTTCACGAAATAACACATAGGCTAGTATAAGGTTATTGTCATTTCTATTCATATACATGCATCTTAAATCATTTCATCATACGGCGTGAAAAGGTATCTTCCTAGTTTCATCCAAGGTAAAATCATGCTTCCATTATATATATCATGGATCATACTTGCATAATTGAACTATCAATATAATCATGAAATAAGGCAAGTATAGACTCTCTTACTTGGAAGCGGCAGGAGGCAGGCTTGATGTGTGTGTAGTGAGATGACAAACTGCTATGATACCAAGCTGTAACGCCCGCCCCTTACCTTTAAGGCGGCGTGTTACCTTTTCCTACTTAACTTATGCATATTATTGCATATGAATCTAAAGCATTGCAGCGGAAATAAAACATAACTATAACGCATGCAACAAGGTATAAAGGTCATATAGTATCTAGTAGCATCCATGTCTTAAATATATTCAATAGAGATAACAAGTAACAAGTATAAGGTATAACACATGCTTTCTTATAAAGTAAGTGCTAAGTCTATAAATGGCACAAAAATGGATCGATCAGCCAAGTCACCACCACACACATTAGCCCTTCCTGCAGCTTCCCTTTCTTTAGTAATTTCTATGTTGATCTGCAACATAAGCAAACAAACTATAAGTATGAAACTTAGTAAGCTCTTTCCTACTCACTAAATCCATACGTCACATGCATCTGAGAGACATATAACATCTTATGCATAGCATAAAAAAAATACATAAACATATGAAGGCATATAAACATAGAACGTATGCATTGCATAGACAATTAGGATGCTTTTTAGAAAACATAATAAGTAATATTTCAACATAAGCATACATCATCTTTCTTGGGGTCCCTGGCTTGTACCCATTCTTTCCTTTGCGCGCATACCCCTATGTAGGATGCGAGGTAGCTAATCCCGACCTACAGCGGTCTACATTCTAAGCTTACTATCTTTCTGCCTAGGGACAGCTTCGGTAGTCCAAAACCGTGGATCTTTTTCAAGATCCGGTACAAGCCATTTTTAAAGTAAAATACATATATGCATTCTTTCCTTTTCTTTCTTTCTTTCATAAAGAATGTACTATGGGCATTCAATCATTCATAAGTATAGACATACTTTTCTTGGCATGATCATTAACATAAATAGCATGACATTATAAGACTTTTCTTTAAACACATATAAGTGAAGCAAACATCATACTAGTCTTGCCAACACATCATTCATATACATACTTGTCTTAATCAAGGCAATACATTAGTTTTAGCTTTCCTTTCCTACCTTAACACATGCTGGCTGAAATTCATATCTAGGGTATTATAGGAGAGGTTTCATAGCATAAAATTCATACAACATTGAAATAAAGGTATACTTTTCATAAGGGGTCATTTACAAGTACAGGGATAGTCTAGACTTCATTACACATTAGTTTAGGTACATGATTTGTGATTGAACCTATTTTTAGCCCTCATTCCAGTAGTTGGCCGAAACTCACAGCTAGGTAAACATAGCATAAAAGTCATAAAATCATGAAAATAAAAACATACTTTACATAAGGAGTCATGTACAAGTACAAGGGTAGTCAAAACTTCACTAACTATTGATTTAGGTTCATGAATCGTAGTTTGAATCTATTTAACCCTACTTCTAAATACTGCCCGAAACCCACAGCATGGATGTCATGGCATAATGATTCATGTAACATGGAAATAAAAACATATTTTTACATAAGAGATCATTTGCAAGTACAAGAGTAGTCCAAATCTTCACTAAACCTTAGTTTAGGTGCATGCTTTAACTCTACTTAGGTTAACATGGTATGAGGGTAATTGCAACATTTTTCTAAGCATCACAACATAAAAATAAACATGAATTTAGGTTCAAAAGGCCTAGATCAGGGGCTACTCGAAAGGTACAACATGAAACAAACACATACATCACATGTATATCACTTGAAACATCTATAACTTCATGAGGTTTTATAAATCTGTTTTAAGGCCTAAATTAAGGCCCTTTGGACGAATATTACAGGGATCATTTAGCATAGATTCTACAAAATTTCTTGGCCAAAAAAACATAACATAAGCTAGGGAATACATGCAAGAACAAAACCCTACTTCATGCACATGCAACAACTTACTTCCACCCCTTGGCCGAGAGGTATTTGACCCTCTACATCATGAAGGGTGTTCGAACATCATTCATTCATTACTCATCTACTATGAGAAAGTAGCAACAAGCATGTAGAATCATTATCTAAATTTAAACATAACAAAGGTGAGAAAAACTTCCTTGGCCGAAAGTTCCTCATGGTCTTTTCTTTCATTTTTTTTCCACACAACATCACAAGAAAACATAAGGGATCATAAATACACATTCAAGGCTATTATGTTACAGGTGAGGGAGTCTTACCACTTGCGCTAAAATCCCAAAAGATGTCCTAAACTTTGGAGAAGAAAAGGGCCTCTTAAACTTGGTGTTTCCTCTTGTTCCTCCCTTTTTCTTTTCCCGATTTCCTTAGAGTGGTGAGGCTCGGTTTGGAGGCAGCATGAGGGCTCTAGAATCTCGGTGAGGGAGAGGAGGAAGAGGAAAGGTTTGGTGGAAGAGAAATGGGAGTTTTCTTGGCCAAAAATGCCTTAAGCATTTTCCCCTTTCCATGCTCTTTTATAGGGAGTGAAGAGGCAAGCACCTCTTCAATGGTGTCTCTTCATTTTCATGTGTCTCTTCACTTATCTTCTATTCATCTACGATTTACCATCTCCTCCTAATAGCACTCCCCTGTTGGGTGAATTGGTTACATATGCATTCTTAAGGCTTTGCTTTTCTTTGAGGTCCATGGTTTAATCCTTGGCACCTCCTCTTCTTTTTGCTTTCTCTTCCTTTTATTATTATTGTTCTCAAGCCCGCATAACCAAAGCCCACCTAGAGAATGCTACTTATTTAATTCATACATATGCATATGCATATCATTATTCATTCATACATGTGCAGGATATTAAGCATAACATTAAATATAATACATAAGCATAATTATCACACATCCACTACGTGTCAAGATAATGCCTACATTTCTTTATTCACAACTTTTCCCACTAAATTCATAATATTATTCTTGGCCACATGTTCCATTCTTACCACGCTAGAGAGGAAAATTTGGGGCGTTACAAACACCTTAACTTCTAAACCCTTTGTCATTATCAAAACACAGGTTTGACTTAGATGCTGCCTGCACCAAGAATAAACATTCTTCCCAAGACCTAATGTTCTTCTTAATAATTGCTCTAAGATGAGTAGAAAGAGTCCTATTTACCACCTCAGTTTGACCATCAGTTTGAGGGTGGCATGTGGTGGAGAAAAAAAGCTTTGTTCCCAGCTGTTCCATAAGGTCCTCCAAAAATGGCTTAAGAATTTGGTGTCACGATCTGAAATGATGCTCCTAGGAATGCCAAGAAGTCTTACCACCTCTTTGAAAAACAAATCTGCCACATGAGTTGCATCATCCACTTTGTGGCAAGATATGAAGTGTGACATCTTGGAAAATCTATCAACTACCACAAAAATGGAGTCCTTACCTTTTAGAGTGCATGGCAGCCCTAAAACAAAATCCATAGACAAGTCAATCCACGGGAAATCAGGAATAGGCAAAGGAGTGCATAGTCCAAGAGGTGATACCTTAGATTTTATTTTTCTACACACAATGCACCTTTCACAAAATTTCTGCACATGATGCTTCTGTTGGATCGAGAAATGCGAGAGAGGGGGGGGGGGGTGAATGTCGCAATTCGTTCGGATTTAAAAAGAGTGGGTGCGCAGCGGAAATAAAAGAGAACACAACAACGCAAACACAGCCGGTTTACTTGGTTCGGAGCCTGGGTCGACTCCTACTCCAAGGCCCACGGTCGTTGACCGTTTTCTGCGGGCAATTCTATAAGTTCGCAAAAGTTTACACACAAATAATAATAAAAATATTCTTGTAAACTTAAATACAACTCTTGTTACCGACGTCCGGTGAAGATTGAAGTTCTGGAGCAGCGGGACGTCGTCGGCTTGAGTTGGCAGCTTTCCGGAGCGTGTCGTGGAAGCAGAAGAGCGTAGAATTGTCGAAGGAATTGGTTGTTCAAGAATAGGGTCGAGGCCCTCTTTATATAGGGCAGGGGGCGCCCGACATGCTCGGGGCGCCCCCCACGTGGCTCTTGATCCGGCGAGCCCTCTGGTCAAGGCTGATCTCTTCATCTTCGGGATCAGCTTTGACCGGGGGCACTCGACGCGCGCGGGGCGCCCGGTTGACCGGTCAAAGCGTCATCTTCAGGGCTTCGCGAGAGTGAGCTGCAGCAGCCTTCAGTTGCGTGGCACAGTGGGCGCCCGAGACATGCGGGGCGCCCGACATGCGGGGCGCCCGACACACGCGGGGCGCCCCCAATTGCGCTGCTGTCGGGGCGTTTACCTCTCTGCTGACTTTGGGTTGACTCTGGGGCGCCCGACACATCCGGGGCGCCCTGCTCAGTTATGGCCTCACTCCTTTGAGGCTCTCTGAGCTGTAGAAACACAGTCCTTCGATCCTGCATCCAGGGTTAGTCCAAAACAGCAAATAATAAGTTAGTTAAAACAGCCTTAGCTGTCTTGGTTCTGACTTTGGATCTCCAAAATGGAGCCCTAGGTCGAACCGACGCCTAATGTTCCCTCGAGGGGAACGCGTCCTCACCTACTCCTCTCGGGAGAATTTACCTGGTGCCAACCGGTTTCACCAGTTGGACTTTTGCCCAGCATCCCTTCGCCAGGACTTGGTTTTCGCCCAGCATCCCTTCGCCAGGACTTGGTTTTCGCCCAGCATCCCTTCGCCAGGACTTGGTTTTCGCCCAGCATCCCTTCGCCGCCCATCGTCAGGTGCCTAGCAGCCCTTCGCTAGGACTTTGTTTCCTGCACTCTCAAGCAGCATTGTTAGACAACAAATAACCCTTAACTTTGAATCCTTTGCCAATATCAAAACAAGGTTCGATCTGGTGCTTCCTGCACCAACAATCTCCCCCTTTTTGATTATGGCAACACAATTCAAAGTTAAGGAAAAAGATAGCAGTTTAAGCAATGAAGTATAACTATTTATGAATAGAATAAATGTAGAGTGAAAAAAAATGTTTATTTTTCATACTCCCCCTAAAACCTGAATACTTGTATTTACAACTCTTAACTTTGACCTTTCCTCCCCTTTGACATATATCAAAAACAGGCATGGGTGAACAAGGTATCTAACAGGGATTTATGAGTTTTCTAAGTGCTTCATGTTTTGACAAAGTATTCAAAAACAGAGTAAAAATATTTTCAAAACTTTTTACACTTAGATAATTTCAAGTATAAAGCAAGTACTTTTTGAGAAGTTTGAAAAATTAAGTGTCAGGAGAAATAATTTTTGAAAGAAATAGTTAAGTAATTGGAAAAAAAATGTTAAGTACTTAAGTTGTATTTTAAAAATTATGTAAAAAAATCAAGTACTTAAATTGATTTTGAAGAAAATTAATACTTAGTTTGTGTATCAGAGCCTATGAATTTTGAAAGCACAAAGATACTTAGAATAATTTTGAAGGCATAAAAACTTAAATTTCTAGATTAAATCCATTTTTTTAAAAAAAATGTATTTGTAGGCAATCTTTAAAAAGCTTCACGCACTTAGAACACTTTTGCCTTGAAAAATATTTGTACTTTTGGAAACATTATATAGTAGTACTTTTTGAAAGATATTATGCATTGTTGAAGACATAAGTACTTTGAAATAAATTATGATTTGAAACACATAATTACTTTTAGAAAAATATTAGACTTTGAAAGATATGAGTAATTTTGAAAAGTATTATGCATTTTGAAAATAAAATATTTTACTTGACTAGGTTTCTTTCCAGTCTGACACAATCCTAGGAAACCTTGTTGATTACAAGGACATTTCCCTAAGTGTCCTAGAAAAGTTCTCCAATTCAAGTAAATATTATAAAATTAATTTCATAAGCCACAAGAATTTTGTAAAAATAATAGTATTTTGACAGAAAAATTATTTAAGTTTTCAAAAGAATTTGAACTTGCAGTGCATGAAAACATATAATTTTGAAAATGTTCAATAAATTCTTTTAATTTCATCTCCCCTAAACTTGACCCAGTCCTAGGAAGCTTGT